>JAJTUV010001104.1:0-45000 GCA_021653895.1 Mastomys natalensis
AAGAGGCCAAGCAGTGTGCAAAGTATACACGATAAGTGTATGCAAAAGGAAAAAAATGCTCCAGGAGTAGACTATCAGATGTATGCTGCAGCATGAATTTACATTAGATATGTAACACACACACACACACACATATACACACACACACACAGACACACACACAGAGACACACACACACTCACACACACATATACACACACACACAGACACACACACAGAGACACACACACACTCACACACATACACACACTCACACACATACACACACACACACACACACACACACACGGACACAGCTACATTCAGTTTTGAAATAACATGAAAACAATTTCCAACCAGATACATAAGAATTAAAACATTTTCAAAAACTTGTGACTATACACATAATGAAATTGAAAATTAATAAAATAGGCCAAGCCTATTAGACATACCGACATAAGAATAATGGTAACAGATGTTTTAAGAGGTGAGTTGATGGACAAGCTTTAGGACAGAAGACAGAGCTAGTGTTGGCTAAGTTATTAACCAGAGTACTTCAGAAGTTATCACTAGGGTGCTATTTAAAAATTATGCTCAGTGTTTTGCAGGACAATGTGGTCCTGTGACAATAGTCTCAGTTATGTTTTTAAATTTATTTCTTTTTATTTTATGTCTGGGGTGTTTTAGCTGAATGTTACCACATATACCAGATGCATTTGTGGTGGCTATCACAGTGTCAGATCTCCTAGACCTGGAATTACATGTGGTTGTAAGCTGCCATGTGACTGCTGGAAACTGAACCCAGGTCTTCTGCAAGATCAGGAAGTGCTCCTAACCACTGAGCCATCTCTTTAGCTGCATGACTTTAGTTTTGTACATAGGATGCAACCATCTTACCTCCTAAGAAGATGGTTACTTTACTGGTTTTCTTCTTACAAATTGTTCAATAGTGGCATAAAGGTCTATTCAAGATTTATGCAACTCCCATAGCTGGAACCTAGTTGTTGCGTAAAATTCAACTTTTAAAAAAAAAACTGTTGCTCTTAATGACTCTTTATTCCTTACCATGGTTCAAGGACTGTATTGAAGGTAAGGAACCTAGGTCCCAGCTCTGTCTCTACCAGTTCCCAACAGGGAAACCACTGAGCATGGTCCTGCTTCTCTAGGGACATGTTCTCCCAGCTACAAAAGAAGTCTGTCAGGTTAGATGTCCGTCACATCCTTCAACAGTCCGCTACATAAGTCCATTGGACTTTAATTGTTGATTTGTGTATTCGGCAAGTTACCTTTGAACCTATATCCTTTCAGATACTGGGAGCAACTGCTCTAAGGACAAGCTCAATGCCCGTGCCCTCCAAAGATGCTGGATTTGGTTTGGTATGCAATACAGAATCAAGCACATTTCACTGGGGTATGTTGCCCTCATAAGAAATATAGCTCTCCATTAAAATAACAAAGCACTAATATCATCACAAATCACACCACTAAAAGCAAAGAAAATAAAGTAATGAACGTAGGCACCGTGGGACATAAACTATTTAATCTAATCATAATATTCTCCAAATCTAATTAGAGAGCTCACTATTCATTCACTCCTTCATCAATTATTTATCGAATGTGTACTACATGTTAGGTGCTGTGCTAAATATTCTCACAGGATTAAAAAAAAAAAAAAAAAAAAAAAAGGCTTCCGGGACATAGATACCACTCTGACTTGTCACATTCGATCAAAATCTCATACAGTTCTTCTGACACCAGCCTTTTATTATCTGCTGGTGGCAGCTTCTAAGTGAGAAGGTATTCATTTATGTGCTCAGCCGTCTTAACATTACCTCACACTGTCCAAGTATTCCAAACTACTCTTATGCATGGCTCTACTGTTGCATTAAAGATCACTAATGACGTTACCTCACAGAAACATTATTCCATAAATATGTTGGTATATTTAGTATGTGCCAGGCAATGGATTAGATTGTGAGTGGGCCTTTGAGACACAAGGTGAACAAAGAAGTAGAGGTGTTCTCTAGTCTCACAGAGCTCACAGCTGAGCAAATGATTATTAAATATGGATGAGACCATATTAAATAGGGCCCATCCCTCTGTTTGTGGTCATTTCCATAGCTACTGTGATCATTTGCTTATATGATTGCCTTATTTGTTCATGTGATTAGAGTATATGTATCAATAGGACCTGATTAATTATCATCTAAGTGAAAATTATTCATTTCTCTTAACAAACAAACTACAACCCCATAAAGCTTGGTTGAGGCCAATGAAGAACAAACTAAAACTCGCTATAAAACATCCCTGGCTATTTCTATACATGCTTACCTCAGAGAGGTGATGTTCTGAGGAGCCATCCTCTCTCTTCCTGTTTCCAATGGCTCTGTGACTTAGATCAAGGCTCCGCCTCCAGTGCATCCCACTGGGCTGGGAGCAGAGTGGGGTGGGCACCCACTGCAGAGGGTTGAATTCAGGTAGCCCTCTACCATGGCCACCTCATTAGCACTGTGTTAATGGCTCAGAGAGAGAACATGACCTAAATTACTCTGGACAGGATCTTCAGTCTATATGACTCTGAAGAAACAGCTCTTTAAGACAATTAAGGACCGCTATTCCATAGGTAGCAGTTTTCTTGTGACAAAGAGTAGCATCTACCTTGAGGAAAATAAGAGAAAGGAAAACTAAAGACACGTGGTTAACAGTGTAGGATCTCTGGACGTCAGTTTTGCATGGTATCCACATGTTTGAGGGTGATAATCTCTCTGTCTCTCTGTCTCTCTCTCTCTGTCTCTCTGTTTTCTCTGTCTCTCCTCTCTCACTCACACACACACACACACAACTGCTGTTCAGAAAACTTAGAAATATTTTGTTTTAAAGTTATTTCTTTTCACTGGAAGAGTTATGTTGAATTAAAAGCAACATGGGAAGATCTACTTTGGATAAGTCATTCACAGAGAGGGGAAGAATTAAGTAGTAAATGAAGCAAGCCGGAAGAGTCTTTAGAGTAATCACAGGTCACAGACACAGGGCTGGGAGAGAGGGCGCTATGTAATTGTCTAGTTAGTGCTCTTAAAACTTTTCCATGAAAATTCATGTGGGAAGGGCTTTCATGAATGTGGAAATACTGCCTGAAGAAACCTGTCAAAAGCATGAAATATCTTGGCATTTGACTTTTTAATCTTAAAAAAAAAAAAATGCAAAGGAATTTTACATTTTAGGGCAAAATATCTATATATAAATTTTCCAAAGTCTTCTCATAAATTCAGTGTCTATTTATCGCACGCCTCTGGCTTGACCTCTCTGGCACACCACTGTGTATCCCCAGGGATAGATGGTATGTTTACCCAAGTGTAAGCATCCCACATACAGCATTAGCCTCATGTCACAGATCAGAGAGCTGAGCCCCAGTGGGGTAAATAATTTGCCAATGTTCTCAAAATAGTACTGGGAGAGCTGAGAACAGAGCAACTTCATTCTAATCCTAAAGATTAGTGCTCCCTCCAAACGCCTCTTCCCTTTCTCATATGGGAATCAGAAAAACCGAGCATGGAAAATCAACATAACTGTAATCAAATCATTTCTTGAACAATCCCAATTGCAGTGCCACAGTACTTCATATTCCTCTTCCTTTTAGAAATTTCCTTTCTTCCTATACATAAGATCCACACAAGAACACACTTTCTGTTGATGATAGATAGATAGATAGATAGATAGAAGTAGATAGATATGATAGATAGAAATAATAGATAAGCAGAGTAGTAGATAATGATAGATAGATAGATAGATAATAGATAGATAGATAGATAGTAGGTAGTAGTAGATAGATAGATAAGTAGATAGATAGATAGATAGATAGATAGATAGATAGATAGTAGGTAGATAGATAGATAGATAGATAGACTAGACAGAGACAGAGACAGAGAGAAGAGTAGTAGAATAAATAGATTGTAGATAGATAGATAGATAGATAGAAATTGGACAGATGGACCAACAGACAGATGATAGCACACAGACAGAAACGTGTGTGCAAGGACTTTTTAAATAAGTAGCGTTGGTAGGAAGAAAGGTTTTTGCAAATATAAATGCTGGAAAACTACCCGTTCCTCTCTCTCTAGACACTATGAGGTAAGTGGCCTCTGGTCCCATTCATTTTATGCCACCAAGGCCCAAAACAACGGAGTCAGTAATGAGCACCTGAAATCTTTGTAACATTCGGCAAGCTGAATCTTTCCTCCTCATAAGTCAGTTGTCTAAAGGTATTAACCGCTGTGTCTGAAAACTAACACAGCACTCATAGTTTGCAGCTGACTAGCTGGTGAGGACGTTCAGAACCACAATCATGGCTTCTCCATGTTGATATTCCAGATTCTGACACAGGTCGATTAGTTGTCTGTACCTAACTCCTGCAGCCTGCTGCACTACCTTTCTCATGCAGGGTCCCTCCTCTGTGTGTCCTAGAAGACTTTTAAATTCCACTGTGACTGTTTATTGTCAATCTGTCTTGTAAGATGTCAGTTGCAAACTTGCTTTGTCATTTAATCCCTAAGTCAGTTTTCCGTCGAGTCTTTTGCTCTTGTTATCAGGCTCCTGCTTGACCTAACATTACTTAGTCTTTTCTCATTTGTGATGTCTGCTTCCTGTGTGCTCATTGACAATGCATAAAAGTTATATGAAACCACATTCTACACGAAAGACATTGGGAAATACACTCCCTGCTCCCCCTTCACTGCTCTTTTAGCTTCAGGCTTCTTCTCTGAACTTTTATGAACCCGATTAGAGTTTTTCTCCATTTGATCCAAAGGGCATAGAAACCCACCCAATCTCATGTGTTGACCAAAGGGACTCAGAGAGCTAGGGGACAACTTGCCAGAAAAGGTGAATTCTAAACTTAAAACAAGGAAAAAGTTGGTATACTAGATTTGTCCTAAACCCTGGAATCTAGTCTAATTTAAGGCCATGTGATCTTCTCTCAGCTCTATCAAATGCTTAGAGGAGAGGAGAGTCTCATACTTTTGCACCTTGCCACAAATGAAATGTTTCCTAAAAATCAATGCATGTAGACGCTGAACCATGTACAGAGTCTGACATTTCCTGCAATGCCAAGTGCTCCCTCACTGTGCTCCACACTGTGGTTGCCTGAATTTGGTGCCTCTGTGTAGACGCTGAAAGTAAAGCAACAGATGTAAACCGTCTTTGCAGGAAGCAAAGGAAAAGGGAAAGGTGAGAGATCGAGAATCTAACATTGAAAATAGTCAACCATCTGAACAAGAAGAGAGAGACCAGGAAGAACAAGGGAGCTATAAGGATGCAATGGGACCTGAGGCAGGGAGGGAAGGTTGAAATCTGCATAGGGTTGGGTGCCATTCAATGTCAATGATCTCACTTTAAAAAGACACAGAAATCTGCATGATGAAGAGGCCACTGAGGTCCATGGAATTCTCTAAAGGATACCAAAGGACATGCTTCTGGCAGGTGATTAATGGGTAGAAAAACGATTAAAGGAACCTAGACTGATAGTGAATACAGCAAGAAATTGATAATAGTCATCCATTAAATATGAGAGCTACTGAAATCTGCAAGCACTATTTAAATCCTTAAGCAAAATCGTCAGCATAATTGTCCCTCTTATGTTTGGAGAGTATCCCGGGTTTAGAAAACAGTAAGAATGACCATTGTATAAATCCTCTTCTTGTAGAGAGAATCTCTTCTGCACCATGAAAAAGCATTTGCCTGTCAATAAAAAAGCCTTCGGCCAATGAGCTGAGACAGGAAATAGGAGGTGGGAGTTCCGGCAGGGAGAGAAAATAATTGTGGGAAATGGTCAGGTGTAAGAGATTTGCCCAGACAGAGAGGAAGATGGTCACATAAACCTGAGGAGGGGAAACTAACCAGTAGATAAAGTTAGACCAGAATAAACTACATTGTTGAGATAGGAGCTAGTGGGGGAACAGAGTCAAGGTTACTGGCTCTGTTGTTAATAAATAATTAGTCTCAGAGTCTTTACTTCTGGAAACAAAGTGTTCAGGAGGAAAAGCAGAAGTTACATCTTTTTTAAAAAAAAAATATATGAGGCCCCATGAACTTACATCTCAAAATAATAACTCTGAATGGAAAGCAGAAGAAAAAAATACCAAAGAAGAAACAGACTGCCCCAAGACTCCAGGTCTTCAACATGGTATTCAAATATTTCTTCCTTAACTCCACTAAATCACTGTCATAAAGCTTTTGGATCTTTCAAGTATTTTACTAAATTGCTATATGACCTTATATTGTCTATGTCATATTATAAAGGCCTCTTGTCCCTAAGTAAAAGAGTTTTATTTTTATTGTTTGATGGCCAAAGCCTTATCCTTCTTGTTATTTAAAAAGGTAAATCTTGCCTAGATCAGTGGTTCTCAGTCTTCCTGCACTTTAATATCTTCCCTCATGTGGTGGTGACCCCCAAACAATAAAATTATTTTGTAGTTACTTCATAAGAATAGTTTTGCTACTTTTATGAATCATAATATGAATATCTAATATTAAGGATATTTGATATGCAACCCCTCCAAAGGGGTCGAGACCCACAGGTTGAGAATCACTGATCTAGAGGATTTTTATATATCAAGTGTTGGTCAAATAGCTACTATTGGGGGCCTCAGCAGAGGCAGTTAGGTAATTGGGGACTTGCCAATGTCACAAACCTCTGATTCCATGAGCTTAAACAAACCATTTTTCCTCATAACTATCTATTGTAGATATTCTACCAAAGATAGAAATACCGTTAACCTAACACTCATTGAATATGAAGGATTCAGAAGAGAAGTGAGATTCTTATCAGTAGTGTTAAACACACAGTAGTAGCCTAATTTATAGGTAATGAGATGCTATTAAATATTCACTCTTATATCTCTTCTATAGGAAAGCTGAAGGCATCAAAGGCCAACTTTATCAACCACAATGCAGCAACCACAGAGATGAAGAAGGCCACTGGCCAAAATTTGCTGGAGGCAATAGGACACAAGAAAATACAGCGCATCTTTTGTAACCTCAGAAGCATCCTACCATGCAGGAGCACCCAGCAGAGACTCACCACGACCTCACCAGCCTTTAGTCCCTAGTTATTTTTTATATCATCAGGGAAAGATGGCAAACTGGAAACTTTACTACTTGAAGAATAAATTCCTGCGCTGGAAAGGAATGGACGACCTCACCCACCAACAGCTTTAACTGAGTCTTTAAAGAGGATGACGTCAAGCACAGCTCTGAAACAAGCAAAATGGCCTCTCGGTAGATGTTAATCCTAAACTTCTCCTACCAGCCACTGCCTAGAACCGCAGGGTAAAGATTTTTCATATACATTGGAAACAACGTCAGTGCATTTGCTGTGACTGACCAGTGGGCCTTCCTGGTAATGGACCTGAAATGAAATCATCACTCCTAACAGGAAACCACTTCCATTTTTATTAGCCATCTTTTCAAAAGGTGACATCTTTAGGCATACGGACCCAGTTTTTCTCCTGAATACCGAATTTAGTAGCTGATAAGAGTCTAAAGCAAACTAACTTCGGTTGAAGTGATCTAGCCCTTCTCTGGTGGCATACAGTCCGCAGCAGAAATTTGAGGCTGATACCACTTTTCCGTGGCTATGCCAATCCAGACACATGGCTAAGTATGTCGCTCTTCCCACAGGAGCTACACAGGAGTTGAGAATCATCAACACATCAGTTCTCCAGAGAAATCAAAGTAAACGATGAGGTCACCTCTGCATAATTAAACTAAAAATAAATTCCATCTTGCATGGAAACCACTGTGGACATTTTTTGCAAACATATCTCTGGTCTTAGGGAGGTAAAAGGAACTGAGGCTTTTGTTGGTTTTGAAATGGATCTCCCCTTCTGGATGCATCTTCTCCGACATTGAACTTCATTCTCTAAACATTTTAACAAGAATGTACATCTTAGTTATTTCAATCAGAAAAAAAAAATTAATTGAGGAAGGACTCTGTACCTACTGTTGCTCCTGAATCTCAGAACATAATAATGAAACTTAATGAAGAAACTGACATCTTTGTCTTGTAAAAACCTACTTTTGGTGGTGGTGGTGGTAGGGTATGTGTGTGTGTGTGTATGTGTGTGTGTGTATGGTGTGTGTGTGAATGTGTGTGTATGTGTATATGTATGGTATGGTGTGTGTATGTGTGTGTATATGTGTGTGTGTGTGTATGGTGTGTGTGTGAATGTGTGTGTATGTGTATATGTATGGTATGGTGTGTGTATGTGTGTGTATATGTGTGTGTGTGTGTATGCGTGTGTTTACGTATGGTCATACCCATATATTTACCACATGCATGCATGTGGCAATGCCGATTATTTTCTTCAAATGAGTATCTTCTTTCCTTATGAACTGGAAATATTCTAATAGGTCTGGCATCCACAGCCACTAACTTCTAACTTGTATGATGTTAAATTAATAATGCAGAATTGAATCACATAATACTCTGTGCATATATGAAGCATTGATGGCTTTACCTACAGTAAGTTGTTCTTTGGTTGACCCACTGCATGTAGGTTTCTCTTTCATCCCTAGTAATACCTCCTGGAGAACTATTATTTATACCCTAAGCAAAACAGAAAAATATCCTCTCAGAAGTCCTGTCCTCGTGCATCTTGTTTTGAATGTCACTTTCTTCTTGCCCTTGACCTGTTTTAACAGACTCTTGAGGTCTGCTAATGTGGTACTCGATGTGTTACAGATCACAGCTGCACAGAATGGCTTTTGCCACTTGGGCAGGCCATGCTGCAGAGCCCCTGCCCCTCCCACCAGCCTCTGTTCCTGTTTCCCACATTGCCTAGAACTGTCTTTGTCCATATTCATTACAGACACAGACCTCTAACATCTACTTCAGATGTTATCACCTCCCAAAACTTTCCCAGACCCTTGTATCTGTACACCTAAGGAGTTACCTTTTCCTTCTTCCGTGTTTCCACAATGTATAACAAAGAACCACATCAATTAAACTTACCAGCTGTATTCTAATCCTCTGTTTCTGAATCTAAAAGGAGAGATGAAGTCCTATCCATGTTTGTTAGGATGGTCTTATACAGTAGCAAACACTCAAAAAATATTTGCAGAACAAATGCTTAAAGATTTGAAAGGCACACTTCAATACATCATAACAATAAAAATGGGAAGTGAAAGAAAACTTAGAAAATTACCAAGCTCTTTCATCCATAATCATATGGATTAGCTCTCTGTTTAATACTATATTTTTCAACAATTTTCAAGCTATTTACTTAGCTCGTTGTTTTAACAAGATATAAGACACAAGTAAGTGCTTGTTTAAACTTGAAAATCCTACGGGATCCTGGAGGAAGATGGAGGAAAACAGTAAGCGACTGAACAAATACGTGTTGTGAGATTTACCCTCTGCCCAGGAGACACCAGAAAGAACTTCATTAGCAAAGCTCTTCCTTAGTCTATGAGGTAATGAAAGGGGAATTGCCAAAGCCCTCAAGCAAGGGAGTGGGTGACATCAACTTTATCCTGAGCAACTAAAAGTCTATCCACAAGGCCATGCCCTCCAGAAAAGGCTTCTGTAAAAAGATGAGTTAAATAACGTGTTTCATGTATCACTCATTTATATCCTGAACAGCTGCCCCTTGAACAAAGACATGAACTTGAACTCTGAGTGTGGGAATTCTCTAAATAGTCTGGAGGTTTTGCCTCAATTAGTTGCTGCTTTCCTATTCGGAACCAGCTGTCTTATAATAAAAAAAATCATACAGCAGACAGGTTTTCAAATTCTTCTGCTGTATAAATAAAGAAAGTGTCTTGTCTTTGTCACAGGTCCCATGGACAGAACTACTGTACCTTTGGCGTTTCCCTGGGGATAAAAGTATCCTTGTTATTCATGTTAAGTTCTCAGACCACATATATAAGTTCCTGCCTGTGGAAGAATAAATACCCAGTGGGTACTACTTTGTTCTAATCTCTAATTGAGCTAGAAGGACCAACTATGTAATTAGAGGGGACTCTGAGCCAAGCGATAGCCACTGGTTTCTGAGGATGGAAGGGGTCATGGAGACTGATGTCAAGGGCCCAGATGATGACTGAAATGCACCTAACCGATAGAACCCTCTAGAGTTCTTCTAAACTTTGGACACAGAGGTCCCGTGAAGTCCTTGCCAGGAGAGTAAGCCGAGTGATGTGCCCAGAGTAACAAGTCATGACTCCAAGAGAACACTGGGAAGATCTATTATACGCAAGTTCTAGACTTGGGCCTGCATAGCTTCGAATTTTGTTGGCTCTTGTTTGCAACCTTACAGCAAGAGTGGTGTAGTGGCTATTCCTGGTTGGAATATATCTGGAATGAACTACAATCCTGAATTAGAAGGCTCCCTATGATCCTGATCTTGAGGCACAGTGGCTATGAAAATCTTAGGCCCAGGTAAGGTAGTACACACCTTTAATCCAGATCCAGGCATGATGGTACACACCTTTAATCTGGGCCACGCCTTCTGCTGGAGACCTACATAAGGACATTGGAAGAAGGAAGACTTGCTCTCCTTCACCTGCTTGCCTTGTGGGACTGAGCAACTGCTAGATCCTTGGACTTCCATTCATAGCTGCTGCTGACCATTGTTGGGGAGTTAGACTATAGACTGTAAGTCATGCTGCCATGCTCCTGCCTTGATGATACTGGACTGAACCTCTGAACCTGTAAGCCAGCCCCAAGTAAATGTCCTTATAAGAGTTGCCTTGGTCATGATGTCTGTTCACAGCAGTAAAACCCTAAGACACCACCAGATTGTCAGGAAAATTAAACACCTGAAATTTGACCATTTTGAGACCAGATATGTTACAAATGTCTAAGAAACACCCTGGACATAAAAGACTAGGACAAATAGAATTTTCACAGCTCATTAATAGTTTTATATTAATTTCATGTTGAAAGAATTGCTTAATTTTGGAATATGTTGGGCTAACCAGATCATATAATTAAATTTTATTTCATGTGTTTCTATTTACTTGTTGAATGTGGCCAGCGGAATATTTGAATGACATACAGATGCCAACATGAAACTTCCATCAGTTGCATGTAGATAGAAGTACTGCAAATGGACAAGGAGTTCTGCCCATTTGCTATCCGTCCCCAGCAGATGGAGAAGAGAGAAATGCATGCTCCCCTTAGAGAAGTCTGTCAAGGAAGAAATAGCTAAGAAAAAATCTGACATCAGGAAAGAGGTTAAAAACATGGTTGGAGAAAGCTAGGAAAGGCAGGGTGATAGATTCATTGACAGGAAAAGTGGCTACACAACGGCTCATCCACTCCATGCTGGTTTAAAAGCTCAGAGTCACTCACTTAGTTAAAGCTAACTACATTTTGGTAGGAGGTAAGTGAATGAATGAACCATTCAATTACAATATACTTAATCAATAAACATCTATCCGATTTCATGTTTCCTGGGCTCTAGAGATCTACAGATGAATAACTTGCTGCCTCTAGGCTGTCAGGAAAGTCTGTCAAAGTGGATACATTCCAATACATATCTTAGAAGATACTGTAAGTGTAAGTTTGAGGTCACAGCTGAGAGGGAAGCTCTCACAGTTTACAGCCCGTGTGCCACCATTCCAGCTGGGACAGGTGCTAAGAAAATAACCCACACAGCACAATTTTGTTTGGCTCTCACTACAAAAAAGGATAATTCTCTCACTTAAAGGCTTTTATCTCAACAAAATACGTTAAATTGGTTAGTTGCTAGTTTTATGTCAACTTGACCCAAGGTAGAGTCATTTGGAAGAGGGACTCTTAATGTCTCTTTAAGGACTTGACTCACATGTAAGCAAACATGTGGTGCATTCTGTGTCTGTCTGTCTGTCTGTCTGTCTCTCTCTCTCTCTCTCTCTCGTGTGTGTGTTGTGTGTGTGTGTGTGTGTGTGTGTGTGTTGAGACAAAGTGTCTTTATATTTCTGGCTGTCCTAGAACTCGCTATGTAGACAAGGCTAGCCTTGAACTCACAGAGATCTGCCTGCCTGTGTCTGTGCAGTGCTGGGATTGAAGCTATGCACCACTATGCCAGGCTTTGTAGGGCATTTTCTTGATTAATGACTGATACAGTAGGGCCCAGCTCACTGTCGGGGTTACCACTCCTGGGTGTATGGTCTTGGATGGCCTAGGAAAGTCAGCCCAGTCAGGTAAAGGGATCGAGTCAGAAAGCAGCACTCCTCTGTGGCTTCTGCTTCAGTTCCTGCCTCCTTGTTCCTGCCCCGACTTGCTTTGATGATAGACTGAAACTGGAACAATAAACCAAATAAATTCTTTCTGCCCCAAGTTGCTTCAACGTTCTATTACATCAATAGAAACCCTAACCAAGAAATGTTTTCAAGGGAAAACATTTGTAGGAATCACAGAAAGTGAGAAGAATTTGCAACACCCCCCCCCTTTCTTTCTCTCTCTCTCTTCTCCCTCCCCTAACTACAATGATGGACCATTCAAAACTTTAAAAAGTATCAGCTCATGGGGACCAATAGAATACTGTAACATCCCTCCATCCCAAAACGATAGAAGGTCAGACGTGGAAAGTTCTCACCATAAAGAAGTCGTGTTTGAAGGGTTTTGTACACTGAAGCCACACGTTACAAAACACCCGTGAGTGCCACACACCGCTCCATATATTTGTACGTTTCTAACATTTTTTTTTAATACTGGTTAAAATCTAATTTAAGATATGTAAAAGAAAAAGGAGCTCCTCCTGCTGAAACACCTCAGGGAGTTGCTGGTCTAGAGGCCACACAGAAGTCCAATCAATTACATTTGTGACATGAGGTTATTTAGTCTCTGCTTAACGGTAGTGACTCACCCCTTTTATAAGGTCACTGCTGCCATTTCTAAAATGTCTTCTTCACAATGAATCTAAATCTTTCCTCCAGATATTTTTATGTAGTTCAGTCCAGAACCACAACAGCATAAATCCCATCTCCTACTACAAAAGAGCTGGTCCCTTCAAACCTCTCACATCAAAGCTAAACATCTCTCCCTACCCACCCCTCGGGTTTTACCATAAAGTACTGTTTGGGATATCAGCAAGGGAGTATGTCTGAAGATCCTTCCCATTTCTTCCTTCTCATGACCTATTCCCACCTTCTGATTTTCACTTCACAGCACCCCTGTGGCATCTGAAACAAAGTCATAAATATACAGGTAATTGAAAAGACATACCAAGGAACGGTGGAGAGTCACAAAACTGGGGGCTTCTTGAGTTATCGGTCATTTTGAGCTCTCTAAGCTATTGGTAATGATCTCTTCACCCTGTATATTCAAATGCAAGTGAATCAACCACAAGTCCAGCCTTTACTGACAATCAATGTACTACTACATCCTGTGGACGGTGCCTGGGAGTCACTACCCTCAGAAGACTGGGAAGGCACTCACTCCTTCCTTTGAAGTTGGATCAATTTATAACAAAGGCAAAAATGAGAGAAAGGCAGGAAGTGCCCCCTTTCAGAACTCTTAGGTGGAGGTGACATCACCATAAGTGCATGTGCAAATCACTCTACTTGGGAATGCAAGGCACTGCAACTGTTCTAGCTTTTCCACCTTACAGAGCAGTTAGAAGCTTTTTAAGCAGGTTTGTTGGGTTTTATTAAATAATAAGAAAAGGATCTGTGGTCCTACAAATGTGATGAACTGGAAATGTACAGAAACATTGAGTGTCTGGCTCAACAGCCTTGTCTCGGGATCTTGACTGTTTTCTCTCTATCCAATGGATGGGAGCAGCAGAATCAACTTAATATTCTCTTCAGTCAAGTACTTTCCAAAGCCACCTTTGACCCAAGTTAAGAAAGATTGTAACCTCTGATCTCCTTTCATACTCAAATAATCAATAACTGCAGCTTGCAGGTGTTGCAGGGTCAACAGAATGGACCTCACTGCTATGGAGTCTTCCAGGGAGAGCTTTCCTAGGTGAGGGGGTGGCACCTTCCTTACCTTCCCTGATACTGCCTGTTGACAATAAGGATAGTGAGAGGCTCTAGGCACCGCAGAAGGCCACCCATTCCAGCTGGGTCAACACATGTCCCTGCCAGGCTCTTGATGTGTTAGACTTGGGACTCTGTAAACCTCCAGGTGCTATCTGCTCTCCCATTCTCCTCCACTGTGAATTGTGATGCTTTGGATTTCCTCCATTTCACAGCATGACCAATAGTCTAACCCCCAGGCAACTATAGAAATCTATCTTCGGTGTAATGTCCTGTTAGGTAAATGTGACACGCAGCCTGAACTTCAGGTTGATGAAGGGGATTCCTGATGGGTTTCAGTTGGAGCACTTCTGGATTTTGACAGGCATTTTGATGAACAGAGTACCATGCAGACATTCCCAGACACAAAGGATGTGGGAACTCCCTCAGCAGGAAGACGGAGACCAAGTCCCGCAATACTGCTGGGCCCAGGAATCTCACAGGAGCCTCATCTGGGAGTCTCCTACCTTTCTGTCAACAGACGTTGTAAAGTCATTGGATCTGGGCGTTTAATATTAAATGCACTTAGCATTCACAAGACAACAGCTTTCACTACAAACACACTCCTCTACCTGTGATCATTCACGTGGAGCACGAATATTAATGCCCACCATCTCAATACCCCCAAGTGAGACTCAAACCTCCATTCCGCAACATACGGACATATGGAAATGCCTGATATCTTGCTCAGTAGTTTAGTAATCTTTGGACCTGCTGAATTATATTCTATTGTTTAAACCCTCAGATGCTATCCTGTTAAAGTTTAGCCCAAATCCCAAAGGGAAGCTTCCTCCCGTCCTCCAAATACAATCCGTTTTTCCTGTTACACAACCATTCACAGTTTTACCCTCAGCAGACCATTTAGAGAAGGCTGTGGGGAGATTTCTACCCAGTCAACAGCTTAATCTATTTCTTTTCTTCTCAAGAGGTTCTGGGCTTCTGCTTGGGCTTCTCGTTGTTTGCTTGCTCCTCTCCACACGCTCCTCCCCTCCCATATTATCCAAATATGTTTAGAAGAATGTCTCTTACTTACGGACATGGGCAGTCTACAGGTCTATTTGATAAAATAAGCTTCTGGCCAAGCTTTGCATAACTCAATCCCATAGAGAGCCTGGGATGACAGACTTTCCTGAAAAACATGGTCAAAGGCTGGCGAGGTAGCCCAGTCAGTAAAGTGTTCTCTTCATTCCCAGAACGCTTGTATGAACATCAGGTATGATTGCCTGACCTTGTGATCTGGGCATGGTCAGCTAGTCGAGGAGAATTGGTGAGCTTTAGACCAATGAGAGACATTGGTTCTGCTTTTCTTTCAGTCAAGGTTGTCCCAAGGAAATAAGAAAAGTTGCCTGAAGTTGTTCTCTGACCTCCATATAGGTAGGGGTATACACACACACACACACACACCACACAGAGTGGTGATGTGAATAATAAAATGGCCCCCATAGGTCCGTGGGGAATGGCACTTTTAGGAAGTGGGGCCTTGTTGGAGGAAGTGCATCAGCATCATAGGGTGTGGCCTTGGAGGTTTCAGAAGCTCAAGCCAGGCCTAGTGGCTCACCATCTCTTCCTGCTGTCTGTAGATCCAGATGTAGAACTCTCAGCTACCTGTCCAGCACCATGTCTGCCTGCATGTCACCATGCTTCCTGCCATGATAATGGACTAAATCTATGAACTGTAAGCCAGCCCCCCAAAATAGTTTCCTTTATAAGATTTGCCTTGGCCATTGTGTCTCATCAGAGCAATGAAGCCCTAACACACACACACACACACACACACACACACACAACACACAGACACACACACACAGACACAACACACACACACACAGACACACACACACACAAAATGATACTCAGGAAGTAATTGTGGTTCTTAAAACTATTTTTCCACTAAAGTAACATTCTCCTCTAAGTTGACAGACATTGATTCTAAAAAACAATGAACCTAGATATATAACCATGAGATCCAAAACTAAGTGCCATGCATGTATTACTGTTTATGCCACATATGTGTTACTCCTTACACTATGGGTGTATAACTTCATGTATGTATTAGTCCTTATATGCTTTGATACTCTTGTTCTGACATGTTGGCTGGCACCAGAAACAGCTGGATTGCTGAGATAGGCACAGACCCTTGGACTACACATCCAAGACTTTTGTTGTAATACATTTGAAGATCTGTACTACCCACATATGCCCAATATGCCCAGAATTCTCAACCCTGTGTCCCTTTAAAATTCAATGCTTCATCAGAAGTGTACATCCCTTTCACCTGGAAGAGGGGTGGAAGCACATCTCAATGTTGTTGCTAACACAGCAGCTGGGGCTTTCTGAGGATGGTGTAGGTAGCAAGCACTCTCACCTGTCCCCTTCAGCCCACACGCAGTGGTAAATCATCCTGTTCCCACAGATCCTATTTCTCTGTCCTGTAAAGATCTTCTGAGTGAGGGCTGCTGTAGCGTGCCTATTGATCATCCCTCCCAGACCCGTCACGACAGTAGCCGTAAGGACAGAAATGTGGAACTATTCAGAAGACGATGCTCGTTTCCCAGCCCAGGGCCAGCTCTCCTTAATCACCACGCTTGTTGTTGATTGCTCCTGAATGCTGGTGGTAAAGAATATACAAAGAGGGAGAACGTTGAAGGCGATGGAAACAGATGAGTTGGTGCACACAGCTTCGTCCGTTTAGCTTTTTAGACATGACTATAATTTTTGTACTCTCCGGAGCAGGTGACAGATGGGTGGCTCCTGGCGTAAAAATGACTGATGTTCTGGTGACGAGGCTGCTTCCACCGTGCTATTGTCAAGGCACTATGCATGCTAACTGTAACTATTCTGTAACTGTTCAGCATCTCCCCATGGGACAGATTTCTCTGTGATGCCTACAAGATTCTATAACTTTAAAGACCTCAGCAATAATCAAGTCTGATGCACAAGCCACAGTCACAGAGAATAGGTTCCATAGGCTGAAATCCAGGGTGGATTTGCACCATGCATACTCCTGTTCTAGCCCCTCTCTCATGGGTTTAGTCCTTGCACAGTCCTCCCTGAACACGCAGAACTCTCAGACACTTTTGCAACATGGGCTCATCCGCTCAGTGTGGCAGGACACATTCATATATCTCAGCCATAGCAGGTATGTTTAAACTAAAACTCAGATGACATGTTTATTCTTGAATCCAGTATATAACTAACATTTACATCAAAAGAAGTATTATGTTGTTATTGTTACTGTTGGGTTTTTGCTGTTTTTCAGGTCAGGGTTTCTCTGTGTAATCTAGGCTAACCTGGACCAGACCGGCTTGAACTAAGGAATCTTGCCTCTGGCTCCCAAGGGCTGTAATGAAATAAGACACACCACCACCACCTGGTACCAAAAGAGTTACTAAAATATCCAAGTTTTTCATGTATTAGAACTATTTGCCATTCAATATCTTCCTTGACTATGGACTTGCAGATGCATCCTTAATTTTTTTTCCTTCTGTTTTTCCAGCTTGGAGCTATGGGGTGATTATTTCTTCTCTGTATTTAAATGAGCTGCAACATGACCCCAGTTTAGAACTCTTGGCATAGAGATTTGCTGTTTGCTTTCTTTGGATTTTACAACACAGATCTAAGTCCAAAAAACAGAGATGTATAAGAGTGGCGCTGAACTGAATTAACATTGGCTGCAATGTCACTTGTCCTGAAGAAGCTTGTATTCATAAAGAACAGATATGAGACCAGATGGAAGACTGTGAGGCAGAGTACGGAGAGCCAGGGGTAAGTCCTGTCACCCGAGAACATAAGACCTTGGCCTGGGGAAACAAAGAACTCCAAAGGAGAGGTTGAACTTAGGTTTCCAAGAGTTCATGGGTAAGTAAAATTAGAAAAAGAGTTCAGACAGGCCGCTTATAGATCTATCTTCTCTTCAGTTTGCATCCAGGACAAACAGCAAACTTCCAGCCCCAGAAAGCTGAAACTGAGGAATTTTATTTGCTATCACTTTCAGTTCCATCTTCACCTAATTGTAGAAACTTTCAGTTCTAGATTACTGAGGATGTCCGCAGCAAAAAGCACATAGTTGACCCGCCTAGAAGAGGAGGGGAAGAGCAGAGGGCCCCCATGACAGCAACGCTGTGTTATTTCCAATTCTGTCCACAGAAATTAATCTAATTTAACTACTTTCATTAAAAAGCAATCACTTAAGTTTGGTTGAAAATATTTGTTAAAAGGGCCTTTGGCTCTCTATGAAAATAATGTCAAGATAGAATTATAGGTAGCTTATTCTCTAACTTAAATATTTTATTTAAAAAAGAAAGTAGTTAAAAAAATAAAATTTATGTGCATCTTAGAGTTTTCTATAATGGTGGAAATGAAAGAAGGAAGGCAAACACTCTTCCGACAGGAGACTGAATAAAGTCATTATTCTACAATTTCTCCCTGAGGTAGAGAAGCCGTGTGTGTGTGTGTGTGTGTGTGTGTGTGTGTGTGTGTGTGTGTGTATGTGTGTGTGTGCACGTGTGTGTGTGTTATTGGCACTTCTAGCTATGCTACCTGATGTGAGTGTAAGTTATAGCTGTGATGGGATGTCTCAGCCCAAGAGCTAATAGCTAAAAAGGGCAAAGTTAAAGACAATGACACAATGGGTGTCCCTTTAAAATGTTTTCACAAATAATCGTTTGTCTTAATGACTTATTGTGGTGACAAATCGCCTCTTTCCCTCTAAAGGGCAGACATAAGAATGTATTCATGTCCACCCAGCTAGCAGTTTTAATAAATGTATCTAATTATTAAAAAAAAAAAAAAAAAAAAGAATGTATTCATGCTAAGCATCCAGTTCCGGGTCATGGCCTACCCTGACCAAGTGTTTCAAATACTTTCATCAAGTCCTCTCTGGTGGGGAGTGGCTCAGTGGTAACAACACCTGATTCTTCACATCCATGGCCACAGGTGCCTGTAACTCCAGGCTTGGATTAGCAGAGACATGGGGCTCACTTGCCAGATGTATAGCCAAAGCATTGAACTTCAGGTTTGGTGAAGGACCTTGCCTCAGGGAACAGTCAGAGAGAAGTAGAACAGGACCCCTGACACCCTCCTCCAGCTTCTGCATGGGCACACACATGTGTGCACACAGACATATGGATGATATGTGTTTGCAAAGGTACATTACAAACCCAAGATGGTACACTGCTCACAGTTACGCACCTGCTTCCTCCGTTGAGTTGGCCTACTTTGTCATTCTCTATCCAAAACTTCAAGTCCTTATTAGAACTTGTTTTAGATACAAAGGAAGGAAGAGGAAGGAAGGAAGGAAGGAAGGAAGGAAGGAAGGAAGGAAGGAAGAAGGATCATAAGAGTCAACAGTTCTCAATGATGATAACTAAAATGCTTGACAGAAAAAATCACTTAGTATATCCTAACTTTTTTACCTTTATTTTTACTTTATTCATATGGGTGTTTTGTCTGCATGTATGTCTGTTCACTATGTGAGTACAGGGTCCAGAGAGGCCAGAAAAGGGTGAAAGATCCCTTGGAACTGTACTTACAGAGGGTTGTGAGCTGCCATGTGGATGCTGGAATTGCATCCAGGTCCCTGGAAGAGCAACAAGTGTTCTTACCTGCTGAGCCCTCTTCTCCAGTTTAACTTCGTACATTCTAAGTGAGAAAATGTCTAACCTCCCAAAACGTTTTCTTTGTATAAGCAAAATCATTTTCTTGTTTAGAAATATTACTCAATCTTAACATTTATAATTTATTAAAATCCACAATTCTAAAACAAAATAGGCAAAATGAGTAACTTGGGTGTGTATGGTTGCTCACATGTTAGGAAGCATATGCGTCTGAATCGCCGTGAGTTTGATACCAGCCAGGGCTACATAGTAAGGTCCAAGCCAGCCTGGACAATAGGGTGAGATTCTAGCTCAAAAATAAATAAACAGATTAGTAAATAAATACACTCCTTCCTCTACATTCCAAAAATTCCTATTGTGGAATCAATTCAGTTAGCTTTAATGATAAAATAAAATGTATAAAATAGGGACAAGTACATGAAATACAAATAGATACAATAAGCTACATATAACATTGGAAAATATCAATGAAACTCTATATCTGTGTGTATGTGTGTGCGTGTATGTGTTGTGTGTGTGTGTGTATGTGTATGTGTGTGTGTCTGCAAAAGACAGACTGAGTGAAAGAGAGTATGTGCGTTAATCTTTGCTCAACCGTGATCATGACCTGGTCATGGACAATACTTTGAAACCTACTGTTCTAAAGCATACTGATAAGCTCAGTGCCAGGTATGGGTGACCCTTTGTAAGCTGTTGGTCAGTGGAGTCCCACAGACAATACACTGCCATTGTTCTCGGTTCCAATCTTAGTTAGAGTTTATATTACTGTGAGAAAATGCCACGACCAAAAACAACTTGGAGAAGAGAGCTTTATTTCACTTCCACTTCCCTATCAGTTTATCACCGAAGGAAGTCAGGTTAGGAACTCTAGGCAGGAACTGAAGCAAAGGCCATGGAGGAATACCACTTCCTGGCTTTCCCCATGGCTTGCTGAGTCTACTCTCTTAACAAGATCCTGGACCTCGAGCAAGGGCCAGCACTCACCACAGTATGCTGGTCCCTACCACACCCACCACTCATTAATCAAGAAAATGTACCATAAGTTTGCCCCCAGGCCAATCTGGTAGGGGTATTTTCTCAACTGAGGTTCCCTCTTCCCATATGATTCGAGGTAGTACCAAGCTAACATAAAGCTATCCAGCAGAACTACCCTCCAAACTTGAGGATAAGACTCAATTGTGGAAGACATCACATGATTGAGTCATAGGATATGGAGACATCAAGCTGGTATTCATCTGGCAGTGTCAACCGTCTGCGTCTGCTAGCTTCGTACTTGCTGGAAAGATCTACTTATGCTGCCAGTGGAGAAACGTCATGGCCTTACCCATCTGCGAGCCCTGGGAGCTACAAGAATGACTAGTTAGACAAGACATGCTCAATGGTGCAAGGGCATAAATGTTGGAGGAGTAAATACGTTCTGGTTGGATTCAATCCCTGCATCCTATGGTGCCATTAACTAGGAAAAAACTTGTTGCTGGCTAGCATCTAGGCTTTAGGCTCTAGGCTCTAGAGGAAAACCTTGTACTGGTTACTCTGCTAAATGGACATATTAATAAGCTGCCTCCTGAAATCTTATCTTTGTGCCTGTAGAGTAGTGCCTCTCTCCACTCTCATCAGAAAAGACGAACACAGAGACCCAAAACAGATCAATGTGCAGAGAATAAAACACTGTGCGGTGTTGTGCTCTAAATGAGACATGTATCACACCTCTTCCCTAAAAGACTCAGGGCTCATCACGAAGGAAATATCGGAAGAGTTAGTGGTAGGAGATATCTGCAACAAAACAACATTTGCTGGGCATAACAGGACCATGGTATGCATGAATTCATAGTAGCTGGCTGGAAGACAGGACAAAATAAAGCCAGATAAAAAAAATCCCATGGTGTGGGTGGAGGAGGGGCTCAGGATCCACCCCCTCGCTGAGGAGCTAGTGGCAGTTGATGACGTTTATGGACAGAAGAGTCTTCAGAGCAGCAGCCTGAGGCTAACCACAGTCCTATAGATGGTCCTGAATCAATGAGCCTACAGCATCGTAAAGAAGATTCGGTGAGTTAAGGGAAGCAATAAAACTAACAACAGAAAAATAAAAACCAGCATGGAAGTTGGGAGATGGGGGGAGGGGGCATGAGAAGTTGGAGGAGAGAGTGGGGAGTGGCTTTGATTGATGTCCATTTGATGCATGTTTAAATTTCTCAAACAATAAGATATGAAAAAAAGCAGACTGATGTTCAACTTTATTACACGTATTAAGGGAAAGTCTTGACTACTGATGACGAGGAGTCTGTCTATCTGCTTCTGTATCTCAAAGACTGTATGCAATGCTGAAGGCCAGAGAACGTGCCTCCAATGACACACCTTTAGGTTCTGAAACCGAAGCTCACACATCTCCCCTGCCATCTAAAAGAGCATTCTGGTGACTACTGTGTATCTAGATCTCCTTACACTGGAAGGAAAACAGAAGAGTCCGTGACCCTTGCCATCACGGGGAGTTCATCGCCTAGGAAACACTGGCAAAAATAAGTATGTGTGCGAGGCGTTACAACAGCTGGGTTAAATGGATGAATCTGATTGTGCAAAAAAGAAAGTGAGCGTTCAGGATATCACAGGCTCATGACCTTTACTCAGAATGCTGGTAACCATGGGTTTTGAATTTCAGGGCTTATTTTTTTTTTTTTAAGTAGGGAATATTTTGCATAAAACACTTGGAGAGCAGGACATAAACTTTAAAAACCATTTAAATATGTCTCTGGCAAATATATATATATGTATTTGACAATTTTAAGTCATATTTTATATGAAACAAAAGGTTTTAATCATAAGATATTACATATAGTCAGATTTCATACTTATGGATTCTGCACCTAAATATTCAACTTATGTGGACTATATATAATACCCTATTATATATAATAATATATTATAGATACCTTCTATATATACTATTTTATTCATATTAACAATATTAAGTTTCTTGAGAAACTGGCGTTTAAACCTCAACCTTAACGATGGGAATTTTGAGCTAAATGATTTGCTGAGAAGAATATTCCTGGCAAGGGGTGGGGCAGGTGCTGAAATGTCCTAAGGCAGCAGACAGCAGGCCACATTGGAGGGAAGTGAGTGACAGTGGGACTGATGTCAGAAATCATGGTGAAAGGGGGAAGTGTTCCTAACCCTGAGGATCGCAAAGGTGATTCCAGCAAGTAGAACTCTGGGAAATGTGTGTGTGTTGGGGGCGGGGATGGGACGTGGGAGAGGAAACGAGAGGGTAAAGGGACGTGGATACTGCCAAAGTGCATGATACATTGAATACAAATGTGTTTCAGAAAGCAACCATTATACCCGGTGTATGCTAATAAGGGTAAAATGTAAAGAGAATGGTTATATCAAAGCGCTGAGTCAGCTTATTTCATATAAGTGTTAAGTTCCAAAACTCAAGCATAGGACTATCCATTACATGCAATATTGTCTATACATGACCTATTATGACAACCCGATAAAGAGGAGGAAGAGCAATCCCCTTTCACAAGGAAGGAATAAACAACAGCACCAGAGTGTATTCACATCTTTCCTTGATCGATCATATAGTCCGCCCTTAGCAATGGAAAATGGGACTGAAAATGAAGTTATGAATAGCAGTCAACGTTTACTTTTCTTTTTAATACAAAGTATAATGCCTCGTCTCAATAGAGTTGAAATTTCTGTGACTCAATATATTCAACATCTTTCATGACCACAATTCCATCTGATTTGACATCTTATTAAAAACATTCTCCGCTTACGACTGGATGAATGGTTTCATAAATCGCATACACGAGTCCCGCCTCGGCGTACTGAAAGAGAACATGATTCTGAAGAGTAAACACACGCCACTTTTAGTTCGTTTTTTTGTTGTGTGCACTTGCAAAGTTAGTCAAGTTTATTATTACAGTGCCGTGAGGACTTTTATAAATATTCTGTACAGCTCTACTATGCCACACGGAGAAATTCAGATCCCAAAGCTGGTTGAGTAGAGCCACAGAGCAAACCAGAAGGGGACACATGACACGGGAGCTGATTTTCAAAGCACAAAAATTATAACACCTCTTAAAAGAAACCATTCAGCTAGCAACACATGCAGAAAGTCCTTTAATGCTTTTAATAATGCCTTTTCATCTAAAAAAAAAAAAAAAATTCAAAACAACTCAAGCTGCAATGATTGGTTTTGTCGTTATTGATTATGTGGTCTAGGTTGGGTCAAAGCCACAGGTTTGACCAGGATGTACAATCCATGTAAGGAGGGAAACTACAATCACAGGGTCTACAAGGAGGGATGAAGGGTTAAGAGGGGTGTGGAGGTAAGAGGCTGAAGATGGTATAAGCGACTCCAACCATTGATGCTGACACAGCACCATGTCCTATGCCACACCCAGAGGACACACCCATAAGAACGGTGATGCCTTCCCCTTTCTGTTACCTTCTGCATAGACTGATAATGTCCTCTTCATTTTAAGACAATAATATAGGGAGGTTTTGGCGTAGGTCACTTTTAGATAGATCACAATGTTCACAGTGTTTATCATGATGAACATTGAGAAACTGTTGAAATTTAATGCTGCTCCATAAAATCATAAAGGAGCAGGCCTTTAGAGATAAGTTACTAGACTGCAAACACCACATCTGAACCGTAGCAATGTTCTCAATCACCAATGGTTTCTTACGAGATATCCTAGCCTCACCAAGATTACAGACCCCGAAGGTAGCAATATAATTAAGGAGTGAAGGTGGAGAAACAGACAAGAATAAGGTAGTCAAACCAGAGCATCACTGGATCAGACGATAAATGGCATGCCAAAGAGTACACTCCATGCCAGCACCACATGCAACCTAGATAATGAGGGTTTGGCCTGACACCACACTCTGGCAGTAAAACTCCACATGCAGGGTCTGGTCTCCAGCTCAGCAGATTGCAGGAGCTCTTTACAACCTCTGAAACTGTGATTGCCCAAACCTGCTTCCACTGCCACTGTCACAACAACCCTCGTGGAATGATCCCGAGTCCCCCAAACAAAGATCTCCTATCTCACTGAGTTTCAGGACCTTCTCCTCATGGGCTGGAGGAGCACATAGCACCTTCCCACTTAGTTAGGCACCTCTGTGAAGCCACGTGCTTCTGGCTAAGTCCCCTCTACCTCATCCATTCCTCTTACTTTTAACTCAGGACATCTCCTCCGGAATCTTTCTGCTAAGAACAACTTTGTAGCCCATACCTGCTACTCTCAGCCCTGAGAGATGGCTGCGGAGTTCAGCAATATTTGAGAAAACAAACCCAGTGTAGCACATTGGCACAGAAAAATGCATTTCAACTTCTTTGAAGTTACAAAGACCTGTGAGTGAAATTTCTCCAGGAATCCCACTGCTTAGAAGGAGGCCATGAGGAAAATGCTGAGTGATGGAGTCAGCTAGAAGGCTGCCCTTTCCTGCCTTGGGGAGGCTTTGCTGGGTGGCTGTGGATTCTGCAGCCTAATTATGGAAGTTCCTAAGTCAAATTAGATATGCCCAACTCCCAAACTGCCTGTAGCCCACAGCTTGTAACCCACTTTTATTAGACAATACTACAATGATTCATTGTTGAAAAAACATGTTTTACGTTGGCTATCCTGTGCCAGATACTGATTTTATAATTTGGATTCTAGCAATAAATATTAAAATACCCTGCCTGTGAAAAATACCAGTCAATCAGGGAAAACAGCCACTTAAAATGCAAATACCATATCTATCTATCTATCTATCTATCTATCTATCTATCTATCTATCTATCTATGTGTGTGTATCATAGTTAATTAGATATATAATTAGATTAACAACACACTTATTAGGTGTTATCTACCATAAAGTTTCCATTTTTCTCTTTCTTAATAGTAAATCACTAAGCCCAAATTCAGAAAGGGGGGGGAGGGAGACAGAGAGAGAGAGAGAGAGAGAGAGAGAGAGAGAGAGAGAGAGAGAACTGGTCTACCACTTCACATACAAATAGCATGTATAGATACATGTTGAAGTCACATGTTCTACCTATGCATAGACTCTGCTTCTCTAAATTTTTTCCCTAGACAATCCTACCTTTCTCCTGCCTCAATCTTAGAACCACTATTTCTCCTTCTAGTAAAGAATGGTATTTAAAAGTCATCTTGACACTAGGCAGACATTCATAACTACAGACGTCTCTGGGTTCAGAATCTCTTAGCGAGCAGGCATATGCAATTTGTGCATAATATTGATGCACATTTGTAACTATATTTATTTCTTTATCTCCCTTTGCACTTAAAAAATAAATATGAGTTCTCTGGATGTCATTCTAGTTTTTCTCTGTTGTTTATCTGTAGTTTCTTCCCCAACAATGAAATTTGATGATCTGGGTTGAAGTTTTGTCTCAGAAAGCTCCCATGCTGGTGTGAACCCCTAGTGCATCCGACTGTCAGTATGTTTGATCTAGGATCATTAAAGGAAATTCAGGGGAGGTATTGGAGTGTTACTTAATCCAATATGATCACTATTTTTCTATATATATAAAAACAGTAAATTCCATTGCAGACACATTGAAAGGGAAATGATGTCAAGATATAGGCCAAGGAGATGGACCAGAATGGATGCTTTGTTCATGGACCCAGGACAAAGCAAAGACACAATACCTCAATCTAAGACTCTAACAACTAAAACTAGATGACTTATTGTGAGTTAAAATCTAGATTTTGTTCCAGTTTCCTTAGTTTTAACCAAGGGTTCTCCTCCCATATCTAACACAACTCTTCATATTATATTCTGTCACTATGCTTTCTTAAGGCTACCCTTAGCTCTAGTCATTTGTGACCACCTTGATGATTTCCATGGTTTTATGGGATTTAGATTTTATGTGTTATCATCTTCTCATTCCCATCCCCATCCACCCCCAATGTCTGTGTGTACCCACACATGCATGAAACACAGAAGTTAGGTTAATCCCGTCTTGTGGGGTCTGGAGTTGGAATTTAAACCAAGACAGCACATAAGCTCTCTACCTGCTGAGCCAACTTACTGGCCCTCAACTTGGATTTGTCTGCTTTTCTCATGACAGAGTTGGGTTTATAGAGTCTGAGAAGATGGTCTATACTGCTAAACGACATTCTCTTTCACATCATATGATCAGTGGAACATTTCACTCTCAGTATTGACCTTGATCCCATAGATGAGATGGTCCTCACCAGAGTTCTACACTGGTAACTTCCTCCTCTTCTGTCAGCATGCTTTCAAAAGACTGTTATGAGTAGCCTGTAAGAGAGACGGGATGAAATTCCACCCCATGAGGGAGAGCTGCTGTATAAGTCACGTGGATGCTGGGGAGATGGCACTTGCTGCCATGCCTGATGACCTGAGTTCAATCCTTGGAACCGACATGGAAGAAGAACCAACTCCAACAAGACAGGGCTTCGATCTAACTCCACAAGGGCAGTGTGGTGAGCACATGCACATACATACACTCAGAAAATAAATAAAGGAATGTTATAGAGACTTTAAAAATCTAAAGACAATGAGTTGGAATTTCACTGCGTTAAAAAGTTCAACTCTTGTCTTTTGGTCAATCATTTGGAACATTTTAGTATTAATATGTCATCAGGGATGTGTCCTTGTAGATTGTATGATAATCTAGTATTACTTTAGTCATCTCTGTATCATCTACTGTTATTGCCATTTTTAAGCATTTTTCTATATACTGGGTAAACTTTCTCTGCAGTTGCTATTCATTCACATGGTATTACGAACTGTTTTAACTATGTTTACCCTATGAATTCCCTTTTAATCATGTTTGCCTAACAAGTAAACACTCTAAAGCATACTTTTAAAAAATAGAATACTGGAGAACATATATTTAAAACATTGAATTCATACTATAGAATATATTTCATTATTTTCTCTACTTTGACATATTTGTGCTCTGTTTTTTTAAAAAAAATAATAACTTTGCAAATTCCATACTCTGCAATTAAATTTATATATTTTTGCATAAGTCATATCTATATTTTAAATTCTGTTCTTATGCTAGAAATGTTTGTTTTCACATTTTTTACATTTTGTGAGCCAATCTAAAACAGAACTGATGATGTATTATTGATTCTGACATAGTCATGAAAGCACATATTATGCTTCTATTAAAACTTATATTTTCTGACAGCTTTGTCAGATTTAATTTATGGCTCTCACACATCTCTAGCTCAGTAGCCACAAATTATCTCCCTTTGAATCTTTACCATGCAGTATATTTTCTTACCAGAACACTTTTTCAAGCATGTTGATATATTCTAAAAAAAAGTTAAAGATAAATAGAAAATATTTTCAGAGCAACTTCATATATATGTATAAACATATATATAATTCAGTTATAATTTCTTATTTCTCATTCAAATATCGTATTTCTAGAAACATTTTTCTCGTTTCAAGAAAAAGATGTATATAGATACCCATGTTGTCATGTTTGATTTCCTGAATCTAAGAAGCATGCATATTCATTCATCCATCCCTAGCAGCAGAGAACAGCTAGGTTGGTATGGTGGAGTAGCAGCTAACTTGAACATTCTGTTCACATTGAGAGACCAGGAGGTTAGAGGATAAATGGAATGTTCAGGAAAACAGGGTATGGCTTGCAGGGGGTAAGCAGTCAGAGCTGAACACACAGACCGCCTGGCCTTGTCAATGAATGAGACCTTCACCTAAAAGTGGCTAAATGCACTATAGGGACTTTTCAAGTGTATTGCTTTACGAGACCCTCTCAGTAATGTAGAGAATAAATTAAGGGGAAGTGAAACTTCCTATTGTCCTGTATGCAGGCTCACTGGTGATGTGGGCAGTCATGGCAGCACCAGTGAATATGGAGCAAACAAAATGCCTTCCCCCGCGACACACACACCGGCTGTAATACAAAGTCATTAGCGCTTCAAAATATAGAGAGTGAAGGAGGTGGGAGGGTGGCTGGGTCTATCATGTGGCAAAAAACAGAGGAGCAGCTGCACGGTAACAACACACTGGCATTTGCACTTCTGCTTTTAAGACTCTTTGAAACCTCCAAAAGACATCTCACTAGAGATCAAAAACAAGGACTGACCAGAGGCACTGTAATGAGCGTGATTAGCATGTAGGTCACAGCTGGATTCTTGAGTGGGGATGGCATTGCTTAGGGACAGAGTATAAAACAGTTGATTCTCAGTTGTGTGTTAAGGGAGCTATGTGGTCTCGCAGGGAACGTCTGACAATGTCGGAAAGCATTATGTTTTTGGCACAAATAAGGACATGGGGCAAATGGGGGGTGAGCAGAGATGCTACAAATATCCCACAATGCACAACTCAGGGATGCTCCACACACATCTCAGCCCACAATGTACAACTCAGGTCCCCACACCAAAAGTTTCTTACATAAAATAACAGTAGTGCCTTGTGGAGAAACGTGGTGCTGAAGGTGATGAAACAAGACAACTGGTAAACCTCCTACAGAGCACAGGTGAGTCAGGAACCGATGGTGAGAAGGGCCAGTCACAGAACTACAGGACTTCGCAACCAAAGGCCGAGTTTAGGCAGCAGGGCTCTAGTGTTGATGTTGATGGTGCACAGGAATACACATAACGTTCAATATCTAGGACCAGGAATTAACTCAAACAACAAATAACTTCTCAAAAGCCCCTAAAGTGTTTGCCAACATCTCCTGTTACTCAGCAGGATACTAAGCAGGCATCTAGTTATAGATATGAATAGGAAACTATACCAACCTCTTACTAATTCCCTGCCTTGGTCCTAGTTTCTCAGAGGCAGAACCTAAGGAGAGGAAACTGACTATTGATTGAGGGAGCAGGGTATTCCTAATATAGGGGATACATGCAAGGAAGACATGAGTTTCTGTGAAAAGAGCAAGCCTTGCTTGTGAATGGGAAACATGCCAAATGATCGTGTAGAGTCTATTGAAACACTGTGAAATTCCAGAGACAATGCCACAGGAAGCAGTTGAGTTAAGGGAAAGTTACAAAGGCCTGGGTAACTGGGAAAGCCTCTTAATAGTGAACAAAATGATGAAAGACGTTCAGCTCGAATTGTAGAAGCCCTTTAGTTCAAGAGGCTCAGAGCCTCCTGCCCAAGAGCATTTCTGGGCTAGGCTCAATCGAGTGGCATGAAATACATATATAGATATGTTTATTTAAATACATAAATATTTATTTGTTTATACATATATGTACTTATATAATATTACTTTATAATATAGTATATAAATAAATATCAATATACATATTATAGACATCTATGTTCCAGTTATATATTTATAACTACATGGTATTTCCTCCCTCTAGAATACTATGTATACATTCTCCATCTTCTTCTTTGATATTCTTTTTCAATCATTTATTCTTTATTTTGGACAAGGCCTCTCTATATAGCCCAGCCTGGCCTTGAACTTGCAATCCCGCTGTCTCTGCCTCCCAAGTGCTCTGATTACAGTGTATTCACAACACTGACTTATATGCTGTCCTTTTTCTTAGGAACAACATCAAGGCTCGGTTACTCAAAGCTCATTTGTTCATGAGTATTGAGGATATTTACATAGGTATTAGTTTACTATCTGTCCCCTCAATAAATACCAAGCTACGTAGAAGCAGACATCATATTCCATTCTGTTTATGACAAAAACGCTAAGAAACTACCATTACTGCCTGGCAGCAAATTAATAGACTTGATGGATAATGGGTGAGTAAAGAAGAAATGAATGACTATAGCTCTAGTTTTCAAATGACCCTTGTTTACCCTGATGTATTTCAGAAGATGCATTTTTATGCAGGATTACCCTATAAATGGATTTTAAAAAAAAAAAACAGTAAAACAGCCTAGCACTGTAGAGAATCAAATTTTGAATCATAAAGGTCAACCCATAAATAGGGCAGTGCTGCCTGAGAGCCTACCCTGGGGCTAAGCTCACTCAAGTGAGTGAAAGTGTGTGTGTGTGGTGTGTGTGTGTGTGTGTGTGTGTTGTGTGTGTCTGTATGTGTGTAATATAATATATACATATATATGCATATAATACAGATATAACATATACATATATTATATTACACGCATATATATTAAGTTATATATCTATAATTACATGGTATTTCCTCACTGTAGAATACTAAAGTATGTGGCTATGGCAGTGTTGGAAACAGCCCAAGCTGACAGTTTTAAAATTGGAAAGGGGACAGTCTATTTCCTTCCATTATAAAAGGAAATCTTCAGGAGAGACACATTTTTGAAGCGTACGGACCTAGTAACAGGATTAATGTATTATCGTAAACAATTTTATGCAAAGGAACTTCCACGCTAGACTTCAAAGGGGGATAGAATTAAGAGGGAAAAGTGGGTCAAAGGGAGAGGACGTCTCCGATTGGGAAAGATAGTCTCTGGGGAGCATTTTACGGGATGCTCAAGCATGAGGCCTTTGTAGAAAGCCTGGCTTATGGCTAAACACAGCCATTTGTGCTAAGGAGTATATTAAAGACAGGAATCTGCCTCTCGAAGAACAGGCAACTCCCATAGAAATCTGTGCCATCAAGACACAGAGTAAAGAGGAGGTTCTCAACCTGTGGGTAAATACCCCTTTGGGGGGTCACATATCAGATATTTACATTATGATTCATACCAGTAACAAAATTCCAGCTGTGAAGAAGCAACAAAAATAATTTTATGGCTGGGGGTCACCACCACATGAGGAACAGTTTTAAAGAGTGACAGCATTAGGAAGGTCGAGAACCCCTGGATTAAAGAAAGCAACAGATAAAACTGCAAACACACATTTAAGTGTATAGGGCTCCAGGACTTATCATCAACATCAACCTTAAAAGAAAAAGGAGAAAGCAGGAAAATACTAACAATGTAACAATGTAACCAACATTCAGCCAATAGCACAAGGTTTTACCCTGCGGTTTCTATTTTATTAAATGGTTACTTTAAAGTTTCCTATCATTTGGTTTACAACTTAGAATCAGTAATTAGTAGGTAGATTAACAATTTAGCATTACTTAAATTTTACTGTGTATTTTATTCATGATCCACAATCATCACAAACTTACCATAAAGGAGTGCTCTGTCTCATTGCACAAGCAACAGAAACCCTTGGGGAGCCTTGGGAACCCGTGTACACTGGTGTGCTCAGCTGGAAATGTCACACGTAAAGTTTGTAATTAAGCTTAACTATTGAAGGTTGAAGTCAATAATTGAAAATTAAACCATGGACTAGACAGATGGCTTAGTGATTACGAGTACACACTGCTCTTACAGAGTGGAGTTCAGTGTCTAGCACTCATGTCAGGTAGCTCACAACCATGTGTTACTCCAGCTGCCATCATCATTTTTTTTTCCCAAAGAACAAATCACAAAACGTACCCATTCTTCTATACTGCATTTTGTCTGTTGTTGGACACCTTTGCACCTGATAGTGGATGATACAATAGCAAACAAAGTGGACAAGAAAGAAAGGAAGGAAGAAAGAAGACAGGAAGAAAGGAAGGAAGAGAGGAAGGAGAAAGGAAGAAAGAGGGTCACAGAGCTTATATTCCAGAAGTAAAGACTAAGTAACTAAGCAAAGATAGTGTGTGTGTTACGTGATGTGTGCAGATGCCCTGTATCAGATGGAGAGACTATCACTATGCCAGTGAGTACTCATAAGCCTCCCTCATTCTTTCTCATCCTAATCAACTACTTTTAATTTCCTAGACACAGCATAGCACTGCCCGACAACCACATTCTCTATCTGTGTGCCCTGCTACTTAACATTCTGTTCGACAGTCCTTTCTTAGTCTACCTCCACTCCACCTCCAGCAAGACTTCCCGCAATCACCAGTTCCGGTGATTCAATCCATCATCAGACTCCCCGAGCAATGTGCACGTCCCCCGTGACAGCATTGGTGGCACTACACTGTCAGAGCACGATGATTCATCTGTCCCTCTCTAGTGACACGTGCTCACAGAGCAAAACCCACTGGCTCTGATTTTGTGATAATCCAACATCTGTATGGCACAGCTGTCCCATCAAAATACCACGAGCTTCACCTTGCTTGGTTTTTTTTTTTTTTAAAGACAGTGTTTCTCCGTGAAGCTCTGGCTGTATAAGAAATCACTCTGTAGACCAGGCTAGCCTCGAACTCAGAACTCCTCCTGCCCCTGCCTCCCCAGTGCTGGGATTAAAGGCGTGCGCCACCACCAACCGGTAAGCTTCACAGTTTTTAACAGAAATCTCATCACATAGTTTCACGGGCTTCAAACCAGCAGCTCTGGTTTCGCTCCTTGGGTTGGAAAGGCTCCCTGCTCCTTGTCTTGCCACGATTACCTTCTCTGCATGTGAATCCCGTGGGTCTCTGTACATCCGTACATAGTTCCTCCTCAAAGAAGAGAATCAGTAAAATTCCACTGAGGAATGACCCAAATCGTTTCATTTTAGCTCACGTATCTTTTCAAAGTCTCCCTTTCACGAGTATAGACACACCACTAGTGTTATAATACATAAAAATGTAAAAGGTACAGCAACAGCACAACATTATTCTACCTGTGACTGATGGCCCGTCTTTGCTTTCAGCCCTAACCATTTCCATACTGTCTTTGCTTGATGAGTTTCTCAGACTTCTACGCTGTCTGAACTGTAATTTTCTTTTTAGGAACTTTACGGTTGGTTATTTCTTAGAAGAATGCAATGGGTTTTGATGACGCGTATTCCTCACTCTCTCCTTCCTAACTCCCACCACCACTTCTTCCTCTCGATTTCACGTCTTCTTTTTGAAACCACTCAATATACTTAGTGCTATCAATGTGTGCTTTAGATAGAGGGCAAGCCCTGGAGGATAGGCAGCCTACTGGGGACTGACACGAGAAAGAGTCAATAAGTATCTTTCAGTAAGTATTTCTCCCTTCACATATTTAGACAAATATAATAGGGTCTGGGGGATGGATTGATGGATAAGAACATTTTACTGCACAAGCCTGAGGGCCTGAGATGGGACCCTCAACTCCCAGGTAAAAGCCTAGTATGGCCAGATATATTGCACCTATAACCCCAGTGCTACAAGGGACGGCTGCAGAGACAGAGCAATCTCTGGGCTCGCTGCCTGGCCAGTCAAGCTAAAAGTCATGATCCCCAGTCTCAGGGGGAAACCCTGTCTCAAGGGGGATGTGGTAGCCAATGACAAAGATCCCTTCTGACTGGAAAAACCTTTTCCCCTATTAGAATTTCTCATACATTTGGTACATCTTCAATATGATAAGTCTTCGGTCTGCAATCCGAAGAGAAATATGTATAGGTGTTTGGTTTGGTGTTTAATATTTTCCTGCATATTGCTTAGCATGTTGAGAGATGAACTCAATATCTCTGTGTCTCTGTCTCCCTGTCTCTCTCTGGTGTCTCTGCGTGCGTGCATACACACACGTGTGTTTGTGTGTGTGTGTGTGTGTGTGTTGGTGTAACACTACTATGAGATTCCTGATATAGTCTACATATAAAGGAACAAACCTTTTTTTCGACTGTTTCTAAAGATTCAGTTCTGTTGCCTTGGCCTTAAGCACCAGTGGCCTTTGTCGCTACATCAGGTGAGAACAGGGATGGAGGGGAGGCAAGGGGTAGCACGCAAGAGATAAGAGCAGAAAAGGAAATGCCCAGGCCATTCGTTGTCACAGCAACTATTAGAAAAACTACCAAAGTGTTACAGAATAAATACTTCACACCTCGAAGACATATAGTCTCCCCACATCTCAGATATCCCATGTTCCTCTGCACTCCCCTCCAATAATGCCACAGCATAGACCAAGATGTCAATCACAACGGACCCTTCTATTCAAACCATGGGAATGTATACATTGTTATGCACACAATGGGCCTAACGGATTCTCAAGGTACATTTTGAGACTCCACGCACTATTCTGTGTACCATCAGCGCGACCTAAGTGTTCTCTTCCTTTCTCGTTCGGGGCGCCCTTACACAGTGTCTTCACACTGCCTAACAGCTGTCATGGCAACATGCTCTCCTGTCAGGAGGAGAAAGCAGCAAGGCTAGTTCTCTTAATGCACGAACGAACCGGGAAGACGTCTGAATAACAGAACTCCCCCGAGTTTGGATGACACCATTGCAGGCCTACAGATCCTGCTTTCTCCACACGGGTTGTTCATACATAATGATAGAATGAGGAGACTGTGGGAGGAATGGCCCTGTTTCGTTTCCCATTTACTGCTCTGCATGTTTCATCCTTAAAGAGCATCATAAAATGATAACAGTTAATGTAGGCACTGAAGATATATACGGAAGACATAGAATTTTGACGTTTTGCTGGGATGAATGTTTCTAAGGGAAAACATATTATTGCACCCCAGCAGCAAACAAACCGGATGTCAGAAACACTAAAACCTTTATTTAGTGAAAGTTTTAAAACTGGAACAGTTGGCATGGAAATATTTCTACAAATTGAAAAAAAAAAAAACCAACATAGAAGTATACCCGCCATTAATTTAATTATTCTTAACATAATTAAAATTAATACATTTTAAAGGTGTTGCAAGGTGAAGGAAAATTCCAAGATAATACAGTGAATTCCAAGAATCTATAGTCCTGTTTCCCTTCTTGTTGTAATTCCAAGACAATGGACTAGGCCGATACATTCTTACTAATGTCTGTGTCTTAGATTTTTCCGTTGTTCAGTTGTTTGTCTTTTGCCAGGGTTTCATGTAGCCCTCATTAATACTGATGCTGGCCTTGAACTCCTGATTCCCCTGCCTTGACCTACAAGTGTTGGGAGTATAAGCATTAAAACAATTCTGCTTCACACTGTCCTGGGATCAAATCCAGTTGAGTCTTCTAGACAAGCAGGTTCTCTATCAAGCAGCTGTATCTGCAGCCTGAACTATACTCAGACTGTCTGCCTATTCTCTTCATATTCTCTCACACTCTGGTTCCCAGCCCCATTGGGGTTGTACCAGTTTTGAACTGTTTTTTTTTTTTCAAATGCTCTGATTGAGGACCCTGAGACTTCTGAGGAGAACTGAGAGATACAGAATGCCACTCACGCGAGCTTCATTTGACGTTGCTTTAGGTTGGCTGGTTGGTTTGGGTTTTAATTCTTTAAAAAAATTATTCTTTAAGAACTCCATGGATAGTATTTTGATCATACTCACTGCCAAATTCTCTCAGATCCACATCCCCTCTGTATTCACATAACTTTGTATCATTTTTTTCCTAAACCTATTGAGTCCAACCGTGGTGTCTATATACTCATAGGTATGGAGCCATCCACTGGAATATGCTCAACTGAGTAGATGCCACACCCTTAAAAGAAATAACTCTTCCTCTCACAGCAGCTAGAACTTATCAATCATTTTATCTATTTTATTTTATTTATTTTATTTTTGCCACACAGGTCACATGCCCTATGGGAGAATCTACTACCATTACTCTCATAAGTGGACAGAGTATTAACCTGACTCCTCCTATCTTATCTCTCAAAGCTCATCAGAAAAGCTGTGTTGTCGACACCAATTCCCAGCAAGACTCACAGACACTCCTCAAAGTGCAAAGAACAAAAGACTTGGAGATCTTAACTCTAAATGGGATGTTTACATTACACCATTACATTGCCTCTTGGCAAAGCCCTGGAGTCATCATGGAAGACTAGGAGGAAAGACTGGTATTGCTTTGCACGGTTAAACAGAGACTGTATGTTTGGGACAGGAAGATTACGGAAGCAATGAGTCATGTTTATCACATTTGAGCATGATGTCACACTGTCTGTCTCTGATGTCACCCTTCCTCATCTGACCTGGATATGTCTGTTGCTCCTTTGAGTAACTTTTCCTTTTCCTTTTCTATACTATGTCATTTGGAACAAATACATTATGTGCAGTCTCTGTTAGGGAATAGAGAGTCACAAGCCTCATGCTTGAGGGGGAACGAGCTACATCAATTATTTAGAGGCGAGATTATTTAGTCTCACCCTAGTGTACATAGCTCCTGCAAGCAGCTCCCCCAAGTTCTTGTTCTCACTATTTCTACTGCACAGAAGTAAATCTTGCCACTGTCTAAATTCACCTTTTCTCCAAGATGTACTGGGGGAGGCGGTACTGTTCTGAGATGGTTGGAGAGTCTACAAACATCACCTCTTTCAGCTTAGTCAACTTTTCTTATTACAAGGACAGAAACAGTGACTTCTAAGTTCACTATATGGTAGGAACTTACACAGTTATTATATTTTAATAATTAATTACATGTATTTATGTATTTACATATTTACTCATTTGTGTAGATGGATTCATGCCATACATGTGGGGTCAGAGGATAACTTGTAGATGTCAGATCTCTTCTTCCAATATGTGGGACCAAGGAATTCAACTCACGTTACAAACTTGGAAAAAGCAACAAAAACATTATTATGACGGGGAGGGGGGGTCACCACATGAGGGACTGTATTAAAGGGTCACAGCATTAGGATGATTGAGAACCGCTATGTTAAAGAGTGTCTAGATTTGAACACTCCTTGGACAGGTACTTCAGTAACCAGAAGGAGCAGTGTAGGTTTGAACATCCTGGGACTTGGGCAGAAGTTAGAAAGAAGGGGATAAAGAAGTCTCACTTTGCTAGGGTCCAGCAACAGTGGAGACTTAGAGGCAAGAATGGAGACAGTGTGCTCCACCACGGCAAGCTGCGGCTGGGCTTTCACTGTGGAACTGTGAGAGGGAACAATGGGAACGTTGCCCAGATGCTCTGAATCAGAAACGCCCCCATGGGTTCATAGTCACCAGGAAGTGGCACTATTTGAAATGATTAGAAAAACTAAGAGGTATGACCTTGTTGGAGGAAGTATGCATTTGTCATTGAGGGTAGACTATGCCAAACCCAGACTAATCTAATTCCTTCTCTTCTCTTCTCTTCTCTTCTCTTCTCTTCTCTTCTCTTCTCTTCTCTTCTCTTCTCTTCTCTTCTACCTCTCCTCCTCCCCCTTCTTCTCTTCTGTCCCTCTCCCTCTCTCTCCCTCTCCCTCCTGCCTCTCCCTCCTTCTCTCTCTCTCTCTCTCTCTCTCTCTCTCTCTCTCTCTCTCTCTCTCTCCCCCAGCCTATGGATGAAGATATAGCTCTTAAGTCCTGCGCCAGCTCCAGCACCTTCCTGCACGACACCATGCTTCCCATCATGACAGTCATGGTGTACAAGCAAGCCTCTGATTAAATGCTCTCTTTCATAAGAGTTCCTTTGGTCACAGTGTCTCGTCTTCACAGCAATAGAACCACAACTAAACCAATGGGTTAATGTACAGCCAGAAATGCTGTTTAACAAGAACATCAAGGGACTTCATTGTGAAAGCATTAGGCAGGGGTAAGACTGTGATCTGGGATTTGTAAGGACATAGAGCCCTTTCCACTGACCATTTGTGGGGCTGGGGATGAAAGTGTGTGGCCCAGGTCTGTGCCCTCATCGTTGGAAAAGAAAGATTGAATTGCACAGCCATCCCCCCACATAAATACCCTCTGGCTCTCTGGAGAATCTTCTACATCATTTGGAACAGGTAGGAATCATCTCTGCATGAGTCCTCCGAATGATAGAAAGTGGTCTGTGAGGAAGCAGCCAGTTCAACAGAAGAGGCGCTGGGTGGCTAAACGTGATAGGGCGCTTCTGGCCATAGCTAAAATCTGCCTTGCCATGATTCACTCCATTCAAAGTCCCCAATTTTAGAGTAGCTCTGTCCCCGGCTCCCTCCAAAATACAAGGATGACATAGTCTATATTTTTGCTGTCGACTTCAGAAGCAGAATTAACACACTCAGTCATTCATCACTTGAAAAAGTCTTTCTGTCCATAGAGAACAGAATTCTTTAATTGTGACTCCATAGCGGCATGTGGCCAGTGACTACAGCACCGGACTATCTACCTCTGAAAGAACCCAAACTTCCTCTTTCCACACAGGAGATGCCCTGGCCTGTCCTCTAAGCTTTATCTTTTAGACTTTTTAGCTGATGGTCACAGGTTCCAGCTCTAAATATTGTTCCCATGGCAGCTTTTGTCGCCACACGCTGTTTACAGACACGTCTTCATTCACTCACATCCGGCTCAGGTCCGCAGACGGCTCTCTGAGACCACAAGGGCCCTGACCTGCCATGCAGATTTTCTGTATGTGCACACATAGTTTTGAGGGGAGGGCTTTCAGAGCTTCATTCAGATTTTCAAAGGAATTCACGACACACATTCCCCCCTCAAACGGGGAGGCTAGGGCAGGAAGGGAAGATAAAATAAAATGAGGCACAATGGCAGTATTAAAGTGGACTCTGAAATATCACGTAGCAAATAAAAGGCTGAGATGAAAGAGGGTCTGACAAGCACAAGTCTCCTCGGGGGTCTTCAATACCACCTATACATTTCTACAAAAGAATTACCTCAATTTCTTTCCAAGGCACAGCCAGCATTCTTTCCCTCTGAATACTTAATTTAGCCTGACCTGAGCATCTTGTGGTTATGTTCTTTCTAGTCCAACCATACTTAAAAAGTCTTTCTATATGTGTACAGATATATATGCCCACAAAAATATCTTCCTTACATCAAAAGTAAATAAAAATATACTGTGTACATTATTTAGGGTAGATTTAAGGTAGACTTTCTTTTTTTCTTATTTCCCTTAGATTGTTTTCTCGTTGACATGACAACTCAAAGGCAAAGGGAAAAAGAAGAGAGGAAGAAGAGGAGGAAGAGGAAGAAAAGGAAGAGAAGGAAGAAAAGGAAGAGGAGGAGGAGGAAGAGGAGGAAGAGGAAGAAGAGGAGGAAGAGGAAGAAAAGGAAGAGAAGGAAGAAAAGGAAGAGGAAGAGGAGGAGGAGGAAGAGGAAGAAGAGAAAAGAAAAAAGAAGAGGAAGAGGAAGAAGAGGAGGAAGAGGAAGAAAAGGAAGAGGAGGAAGAGGAAGAAGAGAGGAGGAGGAGGAGGAGGAGGAGGAGGAGGAGGAGGAGGAGGAGGAGGAGGAGGAGGAGGAGGAGGAGAAAATGCCCTTCAAAATACTTTCCTTCTGTTCAAGGCATTTTGAATTCCCCTGGTTCAGATCAGGCCGCCTTCATGGAGAAGGATATATATTTTAAAGAACACTGAAGGAATTCATCTTACTAAATCAAAGGATGTGTGTTGTCAAGTCATCTGACCTCCACTGGCCTAAATCAAAACATCTCGGCGCAGCCAGTGCCACTTCATCTAATCTTTAAAGAACTCCAGGAAGGATAATTCTGTTACCTTAAATGGCAATTTATCCAGTGCCATGAACAAGGGGCCAGGTAGAAACCCTACATGAAAGCGAATTTGCAGGTGCTATACTGCCTTTTCCCAGGGTACACACATCAAGTAAAAGCCATTTGATAGTTGTGGCTTCTCCTAATACATCTTAATGTAATTCAAGCATTAAAATTGCAGGAGAAGACCCCTAGGCTTACTGAATATTCAGTGCTTGAGTTTTCTAAATTCCAGGGCTTTATAACCCTCTAATCTATTCCTAGTCTATCCATTTATTTCTCTTTTTCAACATTAGACATCCACAGCTATGCCTACTACACACACACACATATACACACACATGCGCACATGCATGCATTTATATATTCCCAAGAAATAATATTCCATCTTGACAGAATTACCCCAAGGTACAAAGTTACTTTATACAACAATTAACAAGGACACAAAGCATCAAAGTAGGCAACTTTTCAACCTACCTCCTTGAAACTCAGTCTTTCTGGATAAACTTCAAAACATTTTTGAGTTTCCCAGTTCTAAAGAAAGAAACCACCGGACGACATGAAAAAAAAATTTTCTAAGTCAGCATTCCCTTGACATGAGCAGCAGAACCTGACGTTAGTCTGGTGACAATTAGCTCCTGATAACTAAGCTAGATTGCCTTCGTATTCCCCAGCCAGTTATCTATGCAGCTATTAGGAACACAGAGCCAGCACCTTTTCAACCCCTGCACACCTGCCTGCATGGTCCACACCTCTATTTCCCAGCACCAAGAGCTAGGATACCTGGTATCCCAGCTCTCTATTCTAATCCAGCTTCTTGTGTTTTCAACCCAATAGCCAGAGGGATAGCTTAAAATACAAGTCAGGTCATGTTAACATAACTCTCAACATCCTAACATAGCTTAACTGGTTCCAAGCTCAGGAAAAAGACAGCTCACATCGCCCCACTGCCACAGAGCTACCTAAGACCTATGAGTTGATGTCACTTCTCCCTAGAAGACCCAAAGCTTCCAAGGTCATACCTGCTTACCGTTCACCCACTGTTTCCCTGAATGCTTATATCTAAAACACTGTACACTCTACGTCCCTTTGTTTTTGACTTGTTTAGTGTGTCCAGCACCTAGAATATGAGGTTCGTGAACAGAGGGATTCAAATACCTAGAATACCACATAGCATTCACTAAGTAAAGTCAGTGTACATATTTAATGAACATATTCAGAATAGAAAACAAAAAGAACTGAGAAGATAAGGAAAAATGACCTTTCTGAATTGTCTAAACTAGAAATCTTATTTAAATGCTGGCATTGCTCTTCAGCATTTGGGTTTTTTGTTGTTTTGTTTTGTTTTGTTTTAAGATAGAATCTTACCATGTAGCCCAGGACAGCCTTGAGTTCACTGTTAATCCTTCTAATTGTCAACAACTGTTGGGATTATAGGCGTGTACCCAGGCTACTTTCTGCAGTGCTTTAACAAGTATAAATGCAATCATTTTTTACAAAAACAATCAGAATGCTCATTTAAAAATATCAAAACAAAGTCTTAGCAGGGTTCAACAGACAGTAAGCACTTGGGTGTGTCTATCGCTGGCTTAATTGTGCAGTTCTCAGGATGAACTCTTGAGCGTTCAATTGCTGGCCACAGACAAGTATTATGGGCTGGGTAACAATTCAGCCTCAGAGCTCCTCATGGGCTCAAAGTCTCTTCCAAGATGTTACCCAGATCCTCAAAATGCATTCCGTGACATACGTTTGTATAGAATTTATGAAGTTGAGATCTCAGACTGTTCCCATTGTGACTGCTGTCAGCAGTCCGTGACAGCTCTCCTGTACCCAGCAGTCCTTACATTGAGTGGCAATGAAGCAGTCACTGGTGTCCTCCAAGCCTGGCAGCACAAACTAACCTGAGGGTGACATTATATTTCAGTTTAGTGCCTTTTATCTATCGTCTTTGAGATCATTTTCAAGGACAATTATTGATAACTGTCCCAGAGCAGAAATATCCAGACATGTTTCCACTGCCCATGATTGGACCTCACCCTGCTGGGTCAAGGGTCATTTCACAGTGACAAGGCCTCCTGCCAAACTGGCCCCAGAAATTGTGCACACATAAGGGAGGAGAAGAGGTATTTGAAGAATACAGAGTCAAGAGTCAGTCTGTAAAACAATAGCAAACAAATCTTCCAATCAACAGGTGTCTAAATTTATAAGTAGAAGATTCAGTTCCCAGCAATGGTTAAACTGGAAGAAAGCTCTCCCTCTTGAGAACATATTTGATATTATCAGGACATGCAACAAGAAACACAACTCATCTACAGCAGGGCTGTGGACAGCAGATACGACAGCGCGTGAACGTTCAAGTATTACATAACGTAAGCATTCACCTAAAAAAGAGGAAGCAATGTAATTCAATGAGAGTATTTGCCTGGCATAAAAGAAGCCTTGAGCTCAATCCAACACTGCAGAAACTGGATTGGGGGGGAGACGGCATGTGGCTTGTAATCCTAGCACTTGGGGATGGAGGCAAGATCAGAAGTCCTCGCCATAGAGCTGGAGGCCAGTTTGAACCACATAAGACTTGCCATACTGTGGGAAACAGGAGCGGAGAGAGGACTCTGAGGTTAAGAGCATTTGTTTTCCATGCAGAGGACCGGGGTTTAGTTCCCAGCAACCACAGGAATGCTCACAACCATTTGTAACTCTGGAGCCTGGGGAGCAACACAACTTTCTGGCTTTCCTAGGTACCAGGCATGTAGAAGGTACATATATCTGCAGGCAAAATATTCACAAGATCAAATTTAAAAATTGAAGAATAAGAAAAGGGGGGAATGAAAAAAGATCCATAGACCCTGCCAGAGGATTTAGCAGTCTTTCCTCTATCTTTGTAGTCAACAATATGAATATGTAAAGTCAAGTAACAGTAACCAAGCTAACATAAGAAATACATTATTTCACCGGAAGCCCACAAAATCCGTTACTAAAACCTGCTCGTAAACCAAATGCAGACTTTATGATCAATAGCAAGGCAGAGACTACCCTAGTGATCCAAGAGAAGTACCATCAAGGTTTAGACCAGGGCATTTACCGCTAAGTGCAAGAGATTGCAGCCGGGCTTTGGTCCTTCGTTATCAAAGACTTTTATGAATAATCTGTCCGAGGCCATCAGAGAACACTTGTTTGCAGCCTTCCCCTGGAGTCAGGCTGGCTTAAGCTTGCCACTGAATGATGCATTTGTGACATTTGTGCTGTTTATCAACATTTTTTAAAAAAAAAAAAAAATGTGACTTTTTTTTTTTCTATTTCAAACTCTTACTTCCACACTTAATTCTGTGTTCCTATTTTATTTCTGTGTTCCAGGCTCACTGGCTGCATAGCTGTCTCTAGCCATGGCGTAAGATGCTTTAACTCATGTATCCAGCTGCTGAAGTTGCCACTGGCAAGAGTATACAATTGGCCGGTACGTAAACTTTCAGCAACAGTGGATATCAGCATTTATTCTTCATTTGGGTCGGTCTGAGAGAGAAAAGTGTCCCTATAATCTGTGAGCACTGATGGTGTCACATATTTTCATATATGCATCGGGTACATTAGTACATTTTCTGGTAGCTAGTCTATTTCAGTTCTCTTGCTGGTTCCCGCCAGTGGGGTGGTACTTATCACATGACTGGCAAACAAACAAAAGCACAAATAGGTCAAGTCTGACAGAGGAACATCAGGAAATCTAAAATGTCAATCCCAAGAGTGCTAATAAATCGAACAAACACGGTCTCTTTAAAGCAGAGACGAGTCAGAGGCTATTCCAGGGACCCATGAGAGACACCAGTGATGTCTAAGCTAAGATGCTCTTACACAATTAGGGTTACTAATCTGTACATTCCCAGTGATGTCACTCATCTATGTTTTTAAAATTTATTTATTTACTTTTTGTGTATGGTTACACTGTCACTGTTTTCAGACACACCAGAAGAGGGCATCGGAACCCATTTCAGATGGCTATGAGCCACCCTGTGGTTGCTGGGAATTGAACTCAGGACCTCTGGAAGAGCAGCTCGTGCTCTTAACTGCTGAGCCATCTCTCCAGCCCCGTCACACATATATATCTTCACTTAAATATTTTACCTATCAAAGACTCGGTTATTCAGCTGGATAGGAAGCTCTTGCTGGGAGAGAAAATATGATGTATTAACTCATCTTATATTTCACATCCCCCCCTGAAGCCCTCAGCTGAAGTAATTTAAATAGGTAAAAAAATAAATAAAATCTAAATTCCTTATAGTCTCTCTCCATCAACTAATTGGATGGTCTAACTCCATTCAGTCAACAAGAGTCCAACACAGATGGCCAGCAGCAAGTGTGAGGTGTGTGACCAAAAGAACATCCTTCAGTCAGCTCTCGACTGCAGACTCAGGCTCTTGTCCTCTAAGGCTGCATCACCAACCATTGACAGAGCCACATCTTCTAAGACTCATTTACACAACCCCCACCTGTCTTACACTTTTTCTTTTGTCCAGTTCTCAGATCCCTAAAACCTTTAAACATAAAAACACAGCTGTCAAGAAATAAGGAATCTGCTAAACAAATTCAATGTTCTAACCGAATATAAATTACAGTTAATCCTGGCCCCCGGGAGGGCTTTTGAATACATTAATATAACTGGAAAATATAATTTTAGAAACAAAAGTAGTTGTTAATTATGAGATACGTTAAAGCAAAGGTCCCAGAGAAACATTCAGCAATTTTGGCATAAATACTTTTTTTATGTGTATGAATATATTTCCAAATCCACTATAAATAACATCAAGACAAATCTTAATAACATACATTAATAGCTGTACAAAATTTAAAAATCTTCAGGACAAAAGTATCTTTAGAAAACACATAAGTCCTCAATAAACTCTTATCATACAGTGGTTTTTATTTTTTAATATAAAAGTTGCAGAAAAGTATAGAGATTATTAAGTATAGAGCTTGATAAATTTTCATAGGATGAACACAGTGAACCCGTCAGCTCCCAGATCATGAAGTAAACACTATCAGAATTCAGAGAGTCCTAGCATGCCTTTGTCCAAATCATGTCTCTGCACACAGAATAATCACATCTAACTTCTAAGACTATAGATTAGCTTTGCCCTGTGTGTGTGTGTGTGTATGTTTCAAAG